>JAUTXW010002883.1:0-49782 GCA_030620095.1 Kuschelorhynchus macadamiae
TTGGTGGTTAAAGTATTAACATTAATTTTTCTAATGACATCAAACAAGATTCATTTCAGCTAGAAATGTTTTCAGATGCGTCACTTTCTGTGTGGGGTATTTTTTGCAACAATGAAAAAACTCACGGATGGTGGACTGTTCAGGAGAGGCAAAATCACATCAATTTTTTAGAGCTAAAGGCTATATTTTTGGGTTTAAAATGTTTCGTAAAAAATTTAAGAAACTGTAATGTCTTGTAAGGTGTGATAATACAACAGCAGTTGCCTGTATAAATCGTATGGGTAGCGTGCAGTATACACACCTACACTGCCTGGCAAAAGAAATATGGCAATGGTGCGAGCAACGCAATTTATGGTTATTTGCATCTTACATCAACACAAAAGACAACTGGGAAGCCGATTCGGAATCAAGGGTATTACAGCCTGAAACGGAGTGGTCTTTGGCAAAATATGCCTTTATTCAGATAAAAAACAAATGGGGATCTCCTGAGGTGGATCTATTCGCTTCTAAAAATAATCGCAAATGTACTAAGTTTGTTTCATGGTTTAGGGATCCAGAAGCAATTGCTTGTGATGCTTTTACTCTCTCTTGGACACACGTTAATTTTTATGCATTTCCCCCATTTGCAGTAATTTTAAGAGTTCTACAAAAAATAATACAAGATAATGCGGAGGGTATCTTAGTAGTGCCTTATTGGCCATCTCAGTCATGGTATCCACTTTTTGTAAAACTTTCTATTAATGACTCGATTTTTTTTGAACCGAACCCTAAACTTTTGGTTTCCCCTTTCAGTCGACAAACCCATCCTTTAGCGGCGAACGTTACCCTGGTAGCCTCGAAACTATCAGGAAAGCTATGAAATTGCAAGAAGTTCCGGATTGCGCTATCGAGACCACTTTGCACTCATTATCCGAGGCCACCATCAAACAATATGGGGTAACGTACAAGCTTTGGTGGGAATTTTGCCAGCAATCTCAAATTAATACATTTAAGGCTAGTACACAGGATGTTTTAATTTTTCTTCAATCTTTATTAACTAAATCTAACTGTTTGTTTGGTACATTTAATTCCCATAGGGCTGCCTTATCATTGATTCTCCATGGTAATTTAGGACAAGATCCACTCTTAAAGAGATATATGAAGGGAGTTTCGAGGCTAAGACCACCCAAACCTCGCTATAATTGTGTTTGGGATCATAAAAAGATCTTTGATTATTTTGGAAAACATCCTCCAAATACGTTAAAATTGTTATCTCAAAAACTTGTCACACTTTTAGTCTTGGCTACTGGCCAAAGGCTACAAACCATAAGCCTTATTTAATTGTCAAACATTAAAACGTATGACGGGGGTGTACAAATTTTAATTCCAGACAGAATTAAAACATCCAGTGTAGGCACAACTCAGCCTTGTTTAATTCTTCCCTAAGTTTGAAGAAATGCCTGATATATGTGTTTTATCTTGTTTAAATAAATACATTAAAGAAACTGAAAAAGTAAGGGAGACTAATCTGGATCACTTATTTATAACCTTGCAAAAGCCGCACAGACTAGCTTCAAAGCAAACATTAAGCCGATGGGTTAAAAGTACCCTGCATTCGGCAGGGGTCGACACTAGCATTTTTTCGTCTCATTCAAGTAGGCACGCTTCAACATCTGCGGCCAAAAGAGCTGGTGTCTCAATGGAGGTAATTAAGAATTCGGCAGGTTGGAGCAAGAACTCTGAAACTTTTGCAAAGTTTTACAATCGCCCCTTAATTAATCATGATCAGTTTGCTTTTGGTGTTTTTAACACTTAGTTCACGTTATTATATAACCTTATCCTATGTTTTGTTAATGTTTATAATAACTACCTTAAGGCTGTTATGTAATCAAGTTAATTTTATTATATAAGAATAAATGATATTCAGTTGATGTGTTCATAATATGTTTTCTAACTTTCTAGAAAGTTTGATGTGTTCATAATATATTTTGCATTTTTCTAAAAAATTGATGTTTTTATAATATGTTTTGTATATTTCTACAAAAAAAAAAAAAAAAATCTATCCTATTTTTAATGACAATTCATAACCTACACGTCTTTAAACATCCTACGTGGTGAATAATTAACATCTTTGGACTGGATGCCGAAATATAATTTAGCGATTTAAAAGAACTTACCTGAAGTTCGATCGAAATTATATGAGGCATCCAGTCCAAAGATGTTAATCACCCGCCCATCCACAACCCGCTGTTATGAATTGCAATAAAGGGTTGTTATTTAAACTTAATGACGGCGCAGGAGAGAACCGACGGACAGGCCTTGCCCGGTGGTGGGGTGAGCAATGTTCATCTTTAAAATCTTGTGGACGGTAGTACGAAAAGGCGGACTACGTGGTGAATAATTAACATCTTTGGACTGGATGCCTCATATAATTTCGATCGAACTTCAGGTAAGTTCTTTTAGATCGTTAAATTAAATGATAAAAATGTGGAAAATTCGTACTTGATTCATATCAACAATTTTAAATGTTGGAATATCTATCTCCACTAGATTCATGGATCCGTCTATTTTAGTATTTGATGTATGTAAGTTGATATAGATAGATTGGTTATATGTAAGTGGCAAGTTCGAAGTGCAGAAAATAAAGTAGATATTAGAAAAAAGAATATATCCAAGACGAATTTAGAAAAAAATGGGTCTCATAGGAGACCAACCTAGTAGACAACGTCGGAAACACGGATAGACAATTTTTTCACCCTTGATAAGCATTTTTTCTCTTATAAGTACATTTTCAATAAATGCAAGTAAGTTTAAATTTCTTGGAAGAGAGCTATCCCATTCATCAAACATTATCCAAGGTACACCATATCGACTACTGTATACAAAACTTTATTTCATGACCATGAAATAATAGAGAATTGTGTGCCTTTGGGGTTCCTCTCAGGAGAAGGTCAAGAGTCTAGAATTAAAACATAAAAATATGTAGCGAATATTGTTCTATATCCTTCTAATGTCATCAATTCCATATACTACGGATATTTCGAGAAAATTTATAATAAAATCTTAAACTAAATGGATATCCAAAAGATAAAGTATTTATCAGATCAGAGGTGGATATTTAAGAAAAAAACAATAAAAAATAGTACATACTTTTGTATCTGAGTTTAATGAGGCTTCAGTTATTGCTAATAATGTTTTTGTTCGATTTATTCAATTTTTTAATCCTTTAAATCATTCGATAAATTTTGAATACAAATTTCAAAAAATCCGCCTGTATTTATATATATATATATATATATATATATATATATATATATATATATATATATATATATATTCTCCATATTCCAACATTTAAAATTGTTGATATGAATCAAGTACGAATTTTCCACATTTTTATCATTTAATATAAAAAAAATCATTTATTCAAATCAGTTTTTTTACTCCACCCCTGTTCATGTAACACCCTACTAATTTTCTTAGTTATATGTACACAGTCAAACCACCTTAATCCGCCACTGGAGAGATGCACCGCTGAGTGTAAAAATAAAACCCTGAAATTCCAATCTACGAGTAATTTTATTAAGTTCATCAAGTTTTTGCAGTGAATTTTGAAACAACGAACTACAAGAAGGTAACTTGTTGACGAATATTTACGGCAGATATCGATACATTTGAAACGTCTGGCAGTGCGTCTTGAGTTTCGAGAGGCGCACCGGAACTCAGGGACCAAATAATATGAATAATATTGAAAATTGGGTGACAATCTACTCCTTTATTTTTTAAACCAATTTAGATATAAATTTTAAAATTACACGACCTTTTAAAAGATTCTCCTCATTTTTAAATTTAATTTTCATCACACATTCAGTCGCTGTCTTGAAATTTTTATTACGAAATATACACAAAAAGCAGTATAAAATTTCAAAATTTTATATTGACGGGTTCAAAAATTAAAATGTATATATAATATATATATATATATATATATATATATATATATATATATATATATATATATATGTAATAAAATTATAATAATGTAAATCAAGATGATACAAATTGGTACATTATAAACATAATCTCACCTATCTTAATTGAGCTTCAACCTTTCAAAGAGCGGGAACAAGAATATATTTTGTCAGCAAAAATTTGCGTTAATGTTGTATCTGGGCTGCCTCCGCTCAGCTGTTTAATTTTTAATTTACCTTATAATGAAAAACTGTCGAAATTTGTTCGCACAGGATAAATTACGATATTAATTTTTTTTGACAGCCTTAATTATACACATACACAGCACCTTTAACTCAATCTGAAAGCTATAAGAAAGCAATAGTTATCGTCCGATCAGCTTTTTAGCGTTCTTGGTGATGCCGAGAAGCCCAAAGTTTTGAATCTGGATAAAAATCGTGTATATATTTTCTTTAGTTTATTCAGCAACATGTTTAAAGATGACGATGATGAGATTATTGCTGCTGCCACGTCTTTGAGTTCGACCCAGTTTACTTTGCAGGAACAGACATAGTGCTGGTGACTTACTTCTCTATTTAGGGAAAGACGACGCATATATACTTAATTTGGAGTACATCCTGTCGCTTGTTTCTGTCTTTATATTCTTTTACTGAGGCACAAAATACTTCGGGCTCCATATAGTTCAATCAGAGCAATAACCTTTTCCTGCGTCCATTCCGTCATCGTGCTCGACCTGTCGCTTCAAAAGAACAAATTGAACTCGCAAGGAAGAACCTTAAGCCTATTGTGTTTACGTTACCACTACGGCTTTCGGTTCGGCTTCTGTTAGATGTTCCGATTTTTGATGAATCCCGTTTGGCTTGGCCGATCGGCATTAAAGCCGATCGGCCTGTACTGATCGAAGCGTTTCCATTACTCGTCTTTGCATATGGGCCTGTACCGATCGGCAAATGGAAACGCACCTTTATGTTGCTACAGCGTTTGCGCGCCTGAATATGTTTGAATATTCTAACGTGTCAACGAGGTCGGATAACTAGAGATAGGAGCTGATGTTTTTTGTTGAATTTTTACATAATCTTATGTCAATATTGATAATTTATAAGAATGGAAATTGTGTTACAGTGAAATTTTTGGCATCTGGGTTGAAAATATGCAACTAACGTTTAAACGCTGAAAAAATTATTGTATATTTACGTATCCGTATCAACAGCAGATAATACTTTAAATAGAAGAGACAATGTTAAATAAATTAATCGGCTGGTTAAATTCATTTATAGATAAACATAGTTTGTGCATTGTATTTTTAGACAAGTAGGAGCTTCGGGCAACACCAAACCACATAATGTTGCGCGCGTTCTGACCAAACTACGACACGCAGTTAATGTGGTTAATTTATTTGTATCTGAAGGACTGTCTATACTAAGTATGATCGGGCTTTAGCTGTATATAGTAAATATTGATAGATTTTTAATTGCAAGCAAACGTAAGCTTCTACTTCAGCATAAAATTCCAGTAGCTGTGGATCCTGTTATAAAATCAAAAACACGATCAAATGTACTACGTACGATTTTACAAGCATTGAAATGAATCGTAAAGATAAACCGCAATCTGTAGCATCTGGCTGCAAATAGCATAAAACACAATAAATTGAAAAGGGATTTAGAAAAGAGGAAAGTGACATTATGAGAAAAGCTTATTGCTAAAATTTATTTTTTCTAAACATCAATTTCAAAAGTGTTATTGTTCACTGGTAGGGAGTATGTGTAAAATTTCTATTAAACGCTGTATTGTAGGTACTTTTGTTGAACAATTGTTTTAAAAAAATTTGAAATACTATCTATACCTGAATCTATTTGTCGAATTAATATGCGTTCACAGTAGGAAACAATGTCGGATGTAACCGTCTGGCCGTCTCAGTTGCATAGATATACACCCAATCGAGACACGTAGTTAAACCTTATAAGGACATACAGTTCCGCCACACGAGCCTATGTTGAGCTAATTAGAATTGGATAGAAAATGCAAGCGTGTTCTAAGGTTTTACGACTTCCAGTCGTATCCTCGGCGAATATATTATACCAATTGACGGAGATAGATGGCCCCAAAGGCGTACCTATTGTTATGTAGTAAATTTCACGAAAAATGGTTCTGATTCAATTACTGAAATAAAACTACTTAATATAAAAAAGAGACACAAAATGATAATTTTTTTAATCCTTTAAATCATTCGATAAATTTTGAATACAAATTTCAAAAAATCCGCCTGTATATATATATATATATATATATATATATATATATATATATATATATATATATATATATATATATATATTATACATATGGAAAAGGATCATCCGAAAAAACCAGACGAATAGCAAGGAACTACAATACCAAAACAGCCTTTAAGTCTGGAAATACTTTAAGAAGCTTGTTAACTAAAGCATAATTGTAACTATACCTTATGGGTGTGGTTAATTTTATATTGGGAAAACGAAGTCTCCTCTTCATATAGGAATAGATCGAAAGCGTACAAAATCGGATGATAAACATTCCTGGAACAATAACCATTAAATCCAATAGTCAGAATTTAAAATCATTAACAGGGAACAACTTTTGAAAGAAATTTAAAGTAGAAGTATTAACCGAATGTAACAAAGAAATCTTTAGCAAGCCTAGTATCGATATTTCAGACGTTTGGGAACCTCCACTCTCGCCTGCAAACATTTCACGCTTTAACGCCTAACTTTCATCCATCTTTGCACACGGCTCACTGTGAATCGCCTAATACAAGCTAGCGGGACAAAATTCATGTCAAGACACGCTTTTTTTATTAATTACCGCTTATTAAGAAAGGTGAGTAGAGCTAAAAACCAGAAATTCCGGTTTTGGAATGTCAACCGTATCATAGACACCGAAGTTCAAAGTGTCAACTGATAACAGATAAAATAATTGCGTCTGCATTTTTATCCAATATTGTGCTAATTTAAAGTGGGTATTTTTATTGTAAAAAGAAAAAAACATAAAAACCGTGACATGGATTTGTTAACTGAAGGTAGGTACTCTATTTAAAGTATTTTGTATATATATATTTATAACATTTGTACCAAATATTGCATGAAATCACCGAAGTTGTCAAAATATGACATAAAAGAAATTTTTCTTACACTTCGTTGGACTATCTACTAAGTATGCCGCAAAATGCCGCTATGGAGACTATTTTTAAATCAATCAGTATGGTTTTTTCTACCAAATAAAACCATTCCGGTTGAGCGCTTTTTTGCGTTAGTCATGAAATTATTATTTTTTAGATACCCTGCTGACCGTGTCGCGCCGAGAATTTTTTGAACTTTGGCAGAAATTTTCCAAACAAGCAGGCCGCAACCGTCAACTCTGCACTCATTTCAAAGACACTTTAGGTCGCTCTTTAACTAGTGAGCAAGAAAACATCCTTTTGAAAGAAATATCGAAGACATCTAAAGTATTTGAAAGAAAATGGAAGAAAAGTTTTCGCAAGAAGTCTCAGTTCGTTGGAGAAAATGAAAGTTGGCTCAACGAAAATGCTTTTCAGTTATCATTTTCTGGAATTCCCCAAGAAAAATTTTTTTTGGCTGGCCCAGTCTGAGTCAAGTTGGCCGGCGAAAATTGGACACTCTGGCTAACGCTTCAAAAAAGTGAGCTGAATATTTTTTTCCATGTCGATGAAATTAACAGTATCGTTTTTTTGTCTATTCTAGAACGAAGCTGCGAAGAGTTCAAGATTTGGTTGAAAATCGAACCGTTTTGGAGCTAACAACTGCCGCAGAAGTGGTAGTTAGAAAATCGGGGAAGCGGGATGCGGCAAATATAATCAGGACAATTGCTTCTGGTAGCCCTTCTACAGTTTCCAGAATAAAGGAAAACCTGAAGAATAACAGTGTGCGGGAGTCCAGACCTTTGTCAAGTGAGGAAGCCTTAGCCTATTATATAGATTCTAAATCAACTTCACATTCATACAAACAAACCAGAAAATATGCTCTTCGGACTGGTAATGAAGTTTTCCCTTCATATTACAGCCTCCAGAAGGCAAAAAAGGACTGTTATCCATCCGAAGAGCATATTTTCATAACAGAAACTACAGCTGAGATAAGTGTGAAAGCAATTCTTAACATAACAACGGAACGCTTAGTGCGTGCTCATGAAGAAGTTCTGTTGCAGTCAAACCTTTCCGTGTTTACTCTTGTGTCCAAATGGGGTGGTGACGGAAGCTCTGGTCACAGTAATTATAAGCAAAAATTTAGTCAACAGCATCTTTCTGACGAATATTTGTTTGTGTTTTGTTTGGTTCCCATCATCCTACATAGCCATGAGGACAATACATTTTTAGTGTGGCAAAACCCCAGTCCTAGTTCAACAAGGCTTTGTCGTCCCATCAAATTTGCATTTTCGAAAGAAACTACACAATTTGTGCTAGAAGAGACTGAAAAAATTAAGCAGCAAATTAACAACAATTTATTTACAGAAGTAACTTCTAGCACAGGTAGAATTTTTTCCATCCAACATAAACTTTTATTGACTATGGTGGATGGAAAAATATGTAATATTCTTTCAGAAAACGCATCGTCACAAAGATGCTTTATTTGCGGCTGCACTTCAACAGAAATGAATAAAATTACCGTGACCAGACCTCCCGTTATTGAAAACTATGGCTTTGGTTTATCAACATTGCACGCTTGGATTCGCTGCTTTGAATGCTTTTTGCATATCTCATATAAGTTGGAACATAAGAAATGGCGTTTAAACTCTTCTTTATATGAGATACGTAAAAAAGAAATTCAAAAGCAATTTAAAATCCAAATGGGGTTAATTGTTGATAAACCAAAGCCAGGATTTGGCAGCAGTAATGATGGCAATACTGCTCGGCGCTTTTTTCATGAGAGTGAATTAAGTGCTGCCATTACTGGGCTAGACGCGGTTCTTCTACAGAAGTTCGACACCATTTTAAGAGCTATTTCTTCAGGGTTCAAAGTAAACACGGAAAAGTTTGAAGAATTTGCAACAGAAACTAGAGAGCTATATTTGAGTCTCTATTCGTGGTATAATATGCCTGCGACAGTCCACAAAATTCTTAATCATGGAGCTGCCATTATTAAATATCATATTGTGCCTATAGGACAACTTTCAGATTAGGCGCAAGAAGCGCGAAACAAGGACTGTCGCAGGTTTCGTGAACATCACACGAGAAAAAACTTGAGATATAACACGAGTAGAGACTTACTTAATATGCTCTTGATAACGTCAGATCCACTCATAAATGCACTCAGAGAGCAACCTAAAAAAAAGAAAGATGCTTTTCCCGAACGAGTGCTTTCATTATTATCTCAGGCCAGTATACCCACAAATAATACTATTGCACCAAGTACTTCACGTACTTTGAAAGAAGTTGATTTAAATATATATAATGTTGAGGATTCCTCTAGCGATGAAGACTCGGATTAATTACTTTGGAAAAACTGTAGCAAGGGTTACAGAAACGATTTGTATTGAATTTTTTTGTATTTTTTTTAAAATTAGATTTCGGTTATAAAATGAGAATTTTGTATTATGTTCTTTAGGAATTGATGAATATTTTTAAGGAATTATCGGCACTCTGCTTATGGACTCGTGATATGACTACTGATAATAGTTAAACTAGTTCTTGATTATTTTGGGTTTATTGCTTTTGTTATGATTTATTATTTTTGTTAATATCTGTTATGCTGTTATGATGTTAAAAGGTTTAAAAAATAGTTACATAAAAAGAATATTTTTGCAACTAAAGACTTTTATTTTCGATCTTGCTTAAAAAAAAACACTGAAATTCCTAACATTTTTTCCAGTGTGTCATAAATGCGATAAAACGTTGCGTTTGGATTAATAGCTGTCATAGCCTTTTGTTTTTTTTTGTTAACTTTACAAAGCCATTTAGTATTTGATGCAAATTCATATTACCCCAACTTCAGTTAAACATATTTCAGAAAATCCATTGTTGATCAAAACAAACGATAAAAGGTGTATAATATGCTAGATACACCCGGCCCGGCTGGCATACGCAACACCCTGTATGCCAAACACCAATATACCACCTAAAAAAAAATATGAAACCGAAATTAGGTAAAAAATATGTAAAAACAATTTTGTCCCGCTAGCTTGTATTAAACGATTCACTGTGCGGCTGTAGTATATAAGTTCGTAGTTTTAGCTCTTAGTTTACACTTTATATGGCTAGTATTTATTGTCTTCGGAGAAATCATTTATATATGATACTTAGTTTTTGTTTTTTACTTTCCTCGTAAAAGAGAAAATGTCATAAGGGGATGAAATGGTTACATTTTGGTATAAATTCAATATGACTGAACAGAAGTGCGGCCTAGTGAAATGCTAAAAAAACTACTGGATCAATTTACTAGAAATTTTGCACCCAAACCAAATATTACGTAGAAATCAACTGATACAATTTTGGTGCGAATCTAAGATAACGAAACAAAATGGCGGTCTACTGGAATGTTAAAAAATATTACTAAAAAGCTACTTATCCAATTTACTTGAAATTTTGCAAAAAATCAAGTATTAGGTAGAAATCAACTGTGAAAATTTTGGTATGAATCTAAGATGACGAAACAATATAGCGGCTTAATAAAATATTTAAAAAATCAAGTTGAAAAACCTACTTATTTGATTGATTTCATATTTTGTGCAAGAATTATGTGTGATATATAGGTGAACTGGTAAAATTCAAGATGGCGGAACAGAATGGCGCCGAAATAAAATGTTTTTATTTGTGAAAAAAAATCCCTCTTCCAAGGTTTTATATAGCTTCAAGTTTTAGTGTTTCTAGATGCCAAAAAACATGTTTTCTCCGTTCCGTCGGTCTGTCTGTCAGTTTGCGGCAAAACTAAAAAAACTACTAACCCGATTGACTTAAAATTTTGGTCGAATTTGGTAAATATCCACTATTGCGGCTTGATGAAATGTTACATAGAAACGAACTGGTAACGTTTTGGTATGAATCTAAGATGGCGGCCTAATAAAATATTTTAAAAATCAGCTTGAAAAAATCACTTAGACTAATTTCAAATTTTGTGCATGCATTAAGTGTGGTACATAGATAAACTAGTAAAACCCTAGTACCAATTCAAAATGGCGGAACAAAATGACGACCAAATAAAATGTTAATAATAAAAAATTAACGCAAAAAAAATTTTCTTATTCAAATGACTTATAATTTTTCACAAAAATTAAATGTTATTTAGGAATAAACTGGTACGAATTCAACATGACGGGATTAAAAAAATCAGTGTAAAAACTGCTTTTTCAGTTTATTTTAAATTATATCCAAAAATCGAGTGTAGAATAGGTAGAAACTGATAAAATATTGCGGCCTGATGAAATGTTACATAGAAACGAACTGGTAACGTTTTGGTATGAATCCAAGATAGCGGCCTAATAAAATATTTTAAAAATCAGCTTGAAAAAATTACTTAGACTAATTTCAAATTTTGTGCAAGCATTAAGTGTGGTACATAGATAAACTAGTAAAACCCTAGTACGAATTCATAATGGCGGAACAAAATGACGACCAAATAAAATGTTAATAATAAAAAATTAACGCAAAAAAATTTTCTTATTCAAATGACTTAAAATTTTTCACAAAAATTAAATTTGATTTAGGAATAAACTGTTACGAATTCAACATGACGGAATTAAAAAAACTCAGTGTGAAAACTGTTTATTCAGTTTATTTTAAATTATATCCAAAAATCAAGTGTGGAATGGGTAGAAATTGATAAAATATTGGTAGGAACCCAATATGATAGAATAAAATGGCGCCTAATAGAAATGAATATGTAAATGGGTTACTAAATGACTTTGTGCTAAACCAATTTGGGCCTCAACTCCCTATTCTTTATAAAGGGAAAGATTCATAAAAAGAAGTTCCGGGTATGGGAAATTTACCGATTTTTTTGTTCTCTTTGTTTAATTTGTTTCAATTCATATTTGTTTTTTGTTAAATAATTAGTAACTTTATTAATCAATTTTAGTGAAAAATAATTAGCAAATAAAATTTCTCTCACATGCGTAATGTTTTTCCAAAATATCGAAATAGCAGCTTCAGTATATCTTTAAATATTCTCCAAAAAATCGTCTAAATTATCCCTTAAAATAAAGAGAGAAATTTTATCTTTTGGTCTTTATTAGTTTCCGTAGTCTCGTGAAATCTAAAATATTACAGCTGTTACATTTTTTTTTTATTTCACGTTTACTGAAATTACTCAGAAAAGTTAGAAAAATCTAAAGATTTACTTTTTGTATATTTACTCGACATTTTATAGCTTTCTCAATGCAAGAATAATTCAATTCAAAGAAATTTAATTCAGACATTTTATTCGGTAGAGTCCGGAGAGCAGAGAGGTGCTTTTACTAATTTAATTCTTTATTTTAAACTTTAGACCCAAGCTACCATTAATAAATTGAATTTGCCATTACTACCTCGTTCACCAGAAAATTAAATTAGGTATTTTAAAAAGATATTTGAGAAAATAAATCTTACTCTTCTATGAAACAAAAAGAAAAGAGTTTAATTTTTGAGATACAAAGTCGGGTTCTTCTTCTATTCAAGTAGCTGAAAAAGAATAATTTTACATGGATAGTTAACATAGTGCAAGAGGATTTTTCTTTTATTGAAGTAGCTCAAACAATTTTACATGGGTTGTTAATTAAGAGGAAGGCAATAGAAATTATATATTTTATTAAGAAATCGTGGTTTTTAGGATTAGACCACGTCAAAATGGAAATATATATAAATTATAATATAAATTTCCATAGACTCTCTAATTTTCCTTTTATAGAATCCCGAGACCGATGCAAGAACTTTGTTTTTTTACATTTATGACACGTCCAGTGGAATGTTGGTGTTCAAATACAGCAGATTGTACAAGTTGTTTCTTTCTCATATATATTTTTCATGTTCCTTAAGCCTAGTCGATATGGATCGTCCAGTTTCTCCAATATAAACATCACTACAGGAACAAAAAATTGCATATACAATACGATTGTTTCGCCGATACTCGGTGAAAATCCATGTAACGCCCAAAGAAGCTACTGTGTAGCGAAACATGTTGTGGAAGTGTTTGTGAAAAAACAGTTTTGTTTTTACATTTTACATAATTGCATATACTTCTTCCCTTTGGAAAGGAATATACGAATGTGCCTGTGAATGATTCTATTTCCATAATATTAGACTTATTTCACCATAATAATCTTGGCAACTCACTTTTAGATCTTATTGAAGCATGTCACCTTGACATATTTTGTTTTTCAATGAATTTCTTATGAAGAAACCTCAGGAGCAGCCATCGGATCTCCGCTGTCATGAGTGGGAGCCAATATCTTCATGGAAGCTTTTGAGTCGTCTCCTATAAAGCCAAAATCGGGGTTTAGATATGTAGACGACACGTTTCTAATATGGACTCATGGTCCAGAAACCTCCCCGTGTTTCTTAATCAGCAACATATTTATATAAAATTTACAATGGAAATTGAATTAGAAGTCACGATTCTCTTTCTGTATGTTCTTGTACAAAGGAAAGGGGATGGTTCTCTGAAAACCAACGCCTACGAACAGATATCTAAATACAAATTTCCACATCATCCAGCACAAAAGCAATCAGTTATTAATTCTTTGGTTTACAGAGCCCTCGCGATTTGTGAACAAAATTCTGGATAGATATTTCACTGAGGATATTAGACAGTCAATAAGAAAATGTAACAGTCCTACTCCACCAAATATAATTAATAAGTAGTTACGGATAGGAAGTGTAGTTCTTCCATATATACATGAAATCACGCAAGATTGCAAGGTTACTTCGCCGATCCAACATAGGTACAATCTTCAACACACATGAGAAAATTTGACAATATTTGCGATCGCGAAAGGACATCATTCCTTCACAAACAGAAGAAGTATATGCAATTTCTTGTTCCTGTGATGATGTCTATATTGGAGAAAAAATCGGTAAATTCCTTTACCCTGAACTTCCTTCGTTATGAATTATTATTTTTATTGGGAAGAGTGAAGTGTGATCCAAGTTAGTTCAGTACGTAGTCACAGTATATATGTGTTACATATACTGTCTCCTCTTTGTTCTTATTGGGTGCCATTTTGTTCTATCATATTGGACTCCTACCAATATATTTACCATTTCCTTTCTACCTATGTCACACTTGACTTTTGGGCATAATTTAAAATAAATTCAATAAGTATCCCATATTCACACTGAATTTTTCTACAAAATTTTAAATCAAGATTAAAATAAAAAATGTTTACGTTGATTTTTTAAAAATTTTATTTGGCCATTAGTCCGCAGATATCCCAGATATTAAGTTTCTGAATGGTTTTCACTAACGATGCTCTTAATGTTATGTTGTGTATTATTTGCGGTTAAGATCCAGTAAAAAAATACAAAGGCCCTTTTTTAAATTTATTGTTGCATTCTCAGGACACACAGATTTTATGTCCTGCATGAAACCCATATTAGTCTTTACCTAATCCATTAGTCCGCAGATATTTCCTAACCCCAAATAATACACTCTCACATAACAAGAAGTTTGTTAACGAAAACCATTTAGAAATTTAATATCTGGGAAATATCTTTGAACCAATGGCGTAGGTGAAGACTGATAATATGAATATCATGCAGGATATAAAATTTATGTGTCCTGAGGATGCAACAATAAAGTTGCGCAACGTCGACAATTACAAAAAAAAATTGTTTTTCTTACTGCATCCTAACCCCAAATAATACACCACTCTAACATAAAAACAAGAGGATCGTTAACGAAAACCGTTTAGAAACTTAATATCTGGGAAATATTTGCGGCCCACGTAGTAGGTATAGACTGAAAATATGCGTTTCATACTGGATACAGAATCTATATATACGTCCTGAGGATGTAACAACAAAGTTTCGAAACGTTCCGACAATTTAAAAAAAATCTTTTGTTTCTTACTGGATCCTAACCCCAAATAATACACCATTCTAACATAAAAACAAGAGGATAGTTAACGGAGACTATTTAGAACCTTAATATCTGGGACAGCGAACAAACGAAATATGTAAAGACTGATAATATGGGTTTTATGCTGGATATAGAATCTAAATGTGTCCTGAAGATGCAACAATGAAGCTGCGAAATGTCGACTATGTAAAAATAGTCTTTTGTTTTTTTTAATGGATTCTAACCCCAAATAATACACCACTCTAACATAACAACAAAAGGAATGTTAACGAAAACCATTTAGAAACCCAGTATATGAGGATGCAACAATTAAGTTGCGAAACGTCGACAATTAAAAAAAATACTTGTTTTTTTACTGGATCTTAATCTCAAATAATACACCACTCTACCAAACATTTTTTAACATTGTTCCGCCATATTGGATTTTTACCAAAATATTATCAGGCCATCCCCATATGGCCCCTTAATTTTTGGTCAAAATTTGAAGTCAATCGGTTAAGTAGTATTTAAGCTATGTGGCGAACTGACACACAGACCGACAGACGGACCGACGGAATTGATAAAACATGTTTTTTGGCATCTCGGGAAGCTAAAACGTGCAGATATGTAAATCCTGAGAGGGTGATTTTCTTCACGATTACAAATATTTTATTTGGCCGCAATTTTGTTCCGCCATCTTGAATTAGTAACACAGGTGTATTAGTTGGGACCTATACCACAATTAGTTATGGCACACAATTTGAAATCAATTTATTAAGCCGTTTTTCAGGCTGAAATTATATATATTTTATTACCCCGCCATTTTGTTCCGTGATCTTGAATTCGTACCAAAATTTTACCAGTTGATTCCAACATAATACTTGATCTTTATGCAAAATTTGAAATAAATTGGATGAGCAGTTTGTTTATAATATTTTTTTTATCATTTCACTACTCTGCCATCTTGTTTCGCCATTATGGATTTTTACCAAAATATTACCAGGTCATGCTCATATGACCCTTAATTTTTGATAAAAATTTGAAGTCAATCGGGTAAGTTGTCTTTAAGCTATGCCGCGAATTGACAGACAAACATACCGCTAGACTGACCAACGGAATTGATAAAACATATTTTTTTGGCATTTAGGGACGCTAAAATGTAAATACGTGCAAAACCTGAGAGGATGATTTTATCACGATTACATTTATTTCGCCGGCATTTTGTTCGGCCCCCTTGAATTAGTACTAAAATTTTACTAGTTGATCCCTATACCACAATTAGTTACGACACTCGATTTGAAATCAAACTATCAAGCAGTTTTTCAGACTGAATGTTTAAATATGTTATTAAGCCGCCATTTTGTTCCGTCATCTTGGATTCGTACCAACATAATACCAGGTGATTCTAATATAATCCTTGATGTATTTTGCAAAATTTGAGATAAATTGGATGGGTAGTTTTTTAATAATTTTTTTAAGACTTCACTAGCCCGCCATTTTGTTTCGCCATATTGGATTTTTACCAAAATGTTACCAGGTCATCCCATATGGCCTTTAAATTTTTACCAAAATTTGGAGTAAATCGGGTAAGTAGTCTTTAAGGTATGCCGCGAACTGGCAGACATTTTCTGTATAAAAGGCCAAAATCATCAGTTCTTATTTTACGTTATTTCTTAATTTATTTTTATTTTTATACCGAACGACGGAATTGATAAAACATATTTTTTGAAATCTAGCGACGCTAAAACGTAAAGATGTGTAAAACCTGAGAGGGTGTTTTTTTCACGATTACACCCATTTTATTTGGCCGCCATTTTGTTCGGCCATCTTGAATTAGTACGACTAGGTTACTAGTTGATCCCTATACCACAATTAGTTAGTTAGTCATTTTATTATCCCGCCATTTTGTTCCGCCATCTTGGATTCGTACAATGATTTTACCACTTGATTTCAACATAATACTTGATGTTTTTGCACCTCTTACCAGGTCATCCCCATATGACCCTTAGTTTTTTACTAAAATTTGAAGCCAATCGGATAAGTAGTTTTTTAGCTACGCCACAAACAGACAGACCGACGGAATTGAGAAAATATTTCATCATCCTGAAACGTGAAGATTTGAAAAAATCTCGGAGAGTGATTTTTTCACGATTACAATACATCTCTTTTACGAGGGAAGTAACTAGACGATCCATATCAAATAGGCTTAAGGAACGTGAACGGTATATTAGAAAGAAACAAATTGTACAATCTGCTGTATCTGAACACCAACATTTCACTAGACATGTCTTAAATGTAACAGAAAACAAAGTTCTTGTATCGGTTTCGGGATTCTATAAACGGAAAATTAGAGAATCTACTAAAATATATAAGCAAATTAAAAATTTTAATAGACATACGGATTTCAGTCTACATCATACGTGGGAATCGTTAGACTTGGTCACGAATCGTTGAACATAGGTCGACTATAAATAGTCGGCCCTTCCGAGCTCATTCACTGTGCCGATCTCGTGAAGTAAAGATCAACGAAGAAGTCAATACAATTGACTTAAAATTTTAATGAAAAATCAAGGGTCATTTGTGAATGGAATGGTAATATTCTGGTAAATATGCAGTAGAGCGAAACAAATAGCGCCCTCACAGAAGTTTAAAAATCATTATTACGAAACTAGTTATCGAATGGATTTTGTACAAACTTTAAGTGTGAAACAGGAACAAGCAGATAAAATTCTAGTGCAAATCCTAACCGGCATAATAAAATAGCGGCCTTACAAAAAGTTTAAATATTCGATAAAATTCGGTTTCCAACAATACTTTTTTTTATGGTGAAAAATAATAAATAACATAACTTAATTCTTATAGGTTATGTAAATAAAGTTATTAAAATTAATAATAATTATAATAATAATAATAAAATAAAATTAACGGCCTAGATTCAACTCAAAGACCTAAGCTCCCGAAACTTAGAACTAGTCGGGAAACACACAGCATCCTCATGATTTTTAACACCATACTAGCAGAGTTTAGTTTGGAGTATGACACACTTGAGAAGCTCCATACATTCATCTACTGCTCTGCTGTTGCGGTCCTTAGATGTCATAAACAAGTGCATTCTCAGAAGAAAACAGGCAAAGGTACACACCAACAAAAACCCATATGGCAGAAAAGACTTGAGAAGACAATTGACGATCTGAGACAGGAACTAGGAAGACTCACAGAATTTCGAAAGAAAAAAAGATGTTTAAGAAGATAGGTACAAAACCCACCGATCTCAACCATCAATAAAAACTACATGAGTATCAAGATACACTAAAGCAAAAACTAACAGCTAAAGCGAAACCTCTGCAGAGATACAACAAATTCTCAAAGAGGAAATGCCTGAACTGGCTTTTCAACACCAATCAAAGACAGTTCCATCGGGTTGTCAATAACACCAAAGATCAAATCAATACTGAGAAGATGCTGCCGAGCAAAGAGCATTTGACCGAGTATTGGTCGAACATCTGGGAAAAACCAAAACAGCATAGCCGGAATGCTACATGGAGCCAATCTCAACATGATCAAATTCAAACATCACAAATGGAATTAGACTTTATCATCTAGGAGGAAGTCAGCAGCTTTATTAAGGGAACGAGCAACTGGTCGCTAGGAGTTGACCATATTCACAATTTCTGCTATAAGAAATTTGAGGTCCTTCATGAAGCTATCGCCCGTCATTTTACTAAAATAATGCGTCATCCGGAGACAACCCTGTCATTTCTAATGCTAGACATTACAACTATGCTATCCAAAAGCAATAGGATAGAAGACCCGTCCCAGTACAGGCCCATCACCTGTTTGCCCATCATGTATAAGATCCTAACAGGATGCATTGCAAATCGTATCTATCATCATATTGACAGTCATAACCTATTAGCCGAGGAACAGTCGGGATGCATTCGAGACCATCAAGGATGCAAAGAGCAACTTACCATCGACTCTGTGGTACTTAAGCAGGCACAGAAAAAACAACGCAACTTAGACACTGCTTTTATAGACTATAAAAAGGCGTTTGACATTCCTGGCTCATAGACGTACTAGGAATATACAAAATTCACCCTATGATCATCAATTTCCTGGCAACTATCAAGCACCAGTGGAGAACGAATCTGAGGATCTATAATGGCGATCACCGATGAGATATACATCAATAGGGGAATTTACCAAGGAGACTCGTTAAGTCCACTGTGGTTCTGCTTAGCGATGAACCCCCTGTCTACGTTGCTCAACAACACAGGACATGACTTCATCATCAAATCCAATTTCCGAACCATATCCCACCTTCTGTATATGGATAATATTAAGCTCTATGATGGAAACCATAACCAACTCAAAAAACTTATTGACGTGACATACACCTTCTCGAAAGACATCCATATGAAATTTGGAACGGAAAAATGTAAAGCCATAAACATCGAAAAAGGCAAAGTCATTAATGGTGATGTAGCCCTACCCAATCGAGAAATAGTTCAAGCGGTGAACCAAGGAGACACCTACAAATACCTAGGATTCCAACAAGCTAGACTGCTCGATGATAAGCAAGGAAAGACCAAGATAAAAGATCAGTACGTCCAAAGAGTGCGAACTCTTCTGAAGGAAATCCCATTACAGCAATTAACACCTATACTGTGCCCGTGTTGACCTTCAGTTTCGGAATCTTGAAATGGACTAACACGGAGCTAGAGAGTCTGCAACGAACTACTCGCCTAATGATGACCAAGTACAAGTCACACCACGCAAGGTCATCAACTCCGAATGACCTTACCACGAAGAGAAGGTGGAAGATCCCTTGTTGACTTGACCAATTCGCACTCCCGATAGCTGCAAAAATTGAGAGATTTCTTCACCAACATCATCCTAAAGTAACTTTCAGCTACACATAGATAAGAAAGCATCTAACAGGTGGCTGAAAGATGGACAACTCTTTCCAGAGACAGAAGGATTTGTGATAACAATACAGGACCAAGTTATTAACACACGAAATTACACTAAATTCATCATCAAAGACCGGTCCGTTGAATCCGATAAGTGTCGAAAACGTAGCGAGAAATCAGAGACTATACAGCATATAACACCTGGCTCCACTTATCTGGCAAACACGGACTACCTTCAGCGACATAACCAGGTGTGGAACATTATACACCAGAAGCTTGCTAATAAATACGGGCTCCTGAACACCTGTGTGCCCTATTATAAATATCAATCAAGATCAGTGCTTGAAAATTATGCTGCCTTCAAACTCTACTACGACCGGGCAATTATCACTGACAGATGGGTGACAAATAATCGGCTTGATGTGGTACTATTAAATAAGGGAACAAAGACAGATTATTTGGTTGATGTCGCTGTACCCAACAATAACAATGTGTTGGATAAATATCAAGAGAAGAAGGCCAAATATGCGAAGCTGGCCATCGAGATTCAGCTGATGTGGCGACTGAATAAGGTTCATGTGGTACCGATCATCGTATCATCAACTGGACTAGTTCCAAAAACACTAGAAGAGAACCTGAAGTTCATAGGACTGCATACTAACGCCTTCATCGACATTCAGAAGGCAGTCCTGCTCAGTACTTGCCACATAGTGAGAAAATTCTTACAGGACAACACATAGAACTAATAGAAACCAGCCCACTCCTGTTAATGCATCCATCCGGAATGGGCTTGGAACCCAACATTAGTTGAGAAATCGGTTGTCAATTTCGATGATAATAATAATAATTGTTTAGAGAGGGAATGCGAATGCCACTCGGCATTAAAAAATAATAATAATAATCAGGAAATCGACTAACACGGAGCTAGAGGGACTACAACGAACTACTCGTCTAATGATGACCAAGTACAAGTCACATCCCCCAAAGATCATCAATTTTCCGAATGACATTACCACGAAGGGAAGGTGGAAGATCTCTTGTTGACTTGACCAATTCACACTCCCGACAGCTGCAAAACTTGAGAGATTTCTTCACCAATAAGGCACAAATATCAAACCTCTACCGCATGGTGACCTTAATTGACAACTCGTACTCTCCACTCAATTTTATAAGTGACACCATCATCCTAAACTCACTTTCAGACTCAGACAAATAAGAACAGTGGGCTCAAATGGCACTGCACGGCCGACATCACAATGACTTAAATCAGCCACACATAGATAAGGAAGCATCCAACAGGTGGCTGAAGGATGGACAACTATTCCCAGAGACAGAAGGATTTGTGATGGCAATACAGGACCAAGTTATTAACGCACGAAATTCATCATTAAAGACCGGTCCGTTAAATCCGATAAGTGTCGAAAATGTAGCGAAAGATCAGAGACTATACAGCATATAACATCTGGCTGCACTTACCTAGCAAACACAGACTACCTCCAGAGACATAACCAGGTGTGTAACATCATACACCAGAAGCTTGCAAATAAATATGGGCTTATGAACACCTTTGTGCCCTCTTATAAATACCAACCAAGTTCAGTGCTTGAAAACAATGCCTTTAAACTGTACTACGACTGGGCAATTATCACCGACAGAGGGGTGACGAATAATCGGCCTGATGTGGTACTGTCAAATAAGGAAACAAAGACAGCTTATTTTGTCCATTGTACCCAACAATAACAACGCATTGTATAAATATCAAGAGAAAAAGGCCAAATACGCGGAGCTGGCTATCGAGATACAGCAGATGTGGTGTCTGAATAGGGTTCATGTGATACCGATCATCGTATCATCAACTGGAGTAGTTCCAAAAACACTAGAACAGAACCTGAACATCATAGGACTGTATTCTAACACCTTCATCGATATCCAGAAGGCCGTCCTGCTCAGTACTTGCCACATAGTGAGAAAAATCTTACAGGATGCATGCATCCGGGTGGGCTTGGAACCTAACATTTGTTAAGAAATTGATTGTCGATTTCGATAATAATAATAATAATAATAAAACAATGACATTACGTAAATTAAAATATTCGACAAATTTTCCTTTACCCATCATTTCCGTACAGAATTCCACTACACAGGAATAACACATTGTATGAATTTATATGGTTATTTGGTAATAACTTAAAAAGTATTGAAATAAATTGGATTTTATAGAATTTGTGTAAAGTTATTGCCAAATAATTATATGCATATATAAACTGTGCTACGTCTATGTAGTGGAATTCTATACGAGGGGAAAGGCGAATATACGGATTTTTTTATTTCTCTGGTTCCATTTGGCTTGTAAAACTATAACATTTGATTTCTTTTCTCATCTTGATTTTGGGCATGAATACCCTCTAGATCAAATAATTTAAGATTAAAAAATCGGTAGTAAATTGCCTTGACCCGGAACTTCCCTGTTTTTGAATATAAGCAGAAAATTATAGAATCTACTGAAATTTGTAAGCATACGTGGAAATCGATCGTTACACTGGGTCACGATTCGGTAAACACAGGTCGGGTAGAAATAGTTCATTGAGTGGTCAGAAGTTTTATTCAAAGATCAGCAAGAAAAATCCAGATATCGACTCAATAGCCAAGCTCAAATTAGAAAATTCACCAAGTCTTTGTTAACATGAAATTGCAGCCAAATCCCAGAATTTTAAAAGATACCGGGCTTTATGGGACTCTTTGGAGATAAAACACGGTCAGTTAAAAAGAATTTGGGAAAGTCCCGACGGCAAAAATAACAGTAATTAAACTATTTTGCCCTCAAAGAAAGTTCCTGAAGTTTTGCAAGCCATACATAATGGTGTCGGCTGAGAACATTTTGATTTCATTTCATGAAGTTCGAGAAAGGTTTTATTCGTTGTGAAGTCTTACAGATGTGAAAAATTGGTGTCGAACCTGCGAGAACTTGCCGCCAGTAAAGAACCCCAAACTCGTACTCGTGGCAAAATAAAGCGGTACAACGTGGGGGGACCCTCTGAACGAATTATTATAGATGTAGAAGGATCATTTCCAGTAAGTAAGTCCGGGAACCGCTTTGTGCTAGTAGCGATGGATTACTTCAGCAAATGGCCAGAAGTCTATGCAATAAGAAGCCATCGTTGTTGCTGAAGTACTATTTCAAGAATGGATTTGCCGATATGGAATTCCAAGGGAAATACACTCGGACCACGGCAGGAATTTTGAATCCGATGTATTCAAAAGCCTGTGTAGTCTATTAAGAATTCATAAGACAAGAACCACACCTCTTCATCAACAGTCAGATGGAATGGTTGAAAGATTTAATAGAAATGAAAATCCAAGTCAATGAACAACAAAGTGACTGGGATAAATGCATTAAACCATTTTGAGTAGCCTATTGCTCTGCAGTTCATGAATCCACTTCAGAGAAATCCGTGAAGAAGTCCGCCAAAAATTTTAGACAGAAAGCGGTAGAATGAAGTCACGTTATGATCTTTGAGCCTGGGATTTACAGTCGGTGAAAAAGTTTGGTTATACAATCCAAAAAGAACTAAAGGACGCTCGCCGAAGTTGCAGAAGTCGTGAGAATGCCCGTATCGTGTGGTAACCCGACTGAATGACTTAGTATACCGGATTCAGTATCCATCGACTAGCCCGTTACCAACATAACGAAGATGTTTAATCAGAACGATCAACTCTGGGAAGTTGAAATGTTGCGAATTTAGTCTTAGTTATAGATTTGTTAAGTTTAAGGTGAATTTATTTATTATTTGTTATTTTAATGAAGTAAACTTACCTTAATTTTTATCCGAGAACAGAACATTCTATCTTCTTCTAAAGTCTATATAGGGGCTCAGCAAGGCAACATTTTGCTCCGCCATCTTGAGTTAGTACACAGTTTTACTAGTTCATCTATATACCACAATTAGTTATGACACACATTTTGAAATCAGTTCATTAAGTTGTTTTTTGTCAGGCTGAATTTTTACATAATTTATTAAGCCGCCATTTTGTTCCGCCGTCTTCAAGACAGTGGAACGAAATGGCGGCCAAATAACATTTTAAAAAATTAACGTAAGAAAATCTTCTTATTCAATTGACTGTAAATTTTGTAGAAAAATTAAATATAAGGATAAACTGGTGCGAATTCAACATGACGTAACAAAATCGCGGTGTGTGAGTGTAAAAACTACTTATTGAATTCACTTTAAATGATGTGGTGAAATATTGGTTTATGTGGTGAAATATTGCTACGGATCCAATATATTGGAACAAAATGGCGCCCAATAATAATGTTTGAAATGACACTATATATGTGTTCCTAAATAACTATGTAATGAACTAAATTGGTTCACACTTCACTATTCCTAATAAAAGGGAATGTTCATAATGAGGGAAGTTGCGGGTAAAAAAGCCATGCCGCGAACTGACAGACAGACAGACAGGCAAACCAATAGACGGACCGATAGAGTTGATAAAACAAATTTTTGGCATCTAAGAACGGTAAAACATGGAAATATGTAAAACCTGAGAGGATGATTTTTTTCACGATTACAAATATTTTATTTGGCCGCCATTTTCTTCAGCCATCCTGAATTAGTACCACAGTTCTACTAGTGTATTTCTATACCACAATTAGTTATGGTCCAGAATCTGAAATCACTCCATTGCGTAGTTTTGTCAGGCTGAATTTTTACCTATTTTATTCATCCGCCGTCTTGGATTCGTACCAAAATCCTACCAGTTGTATTTTATTTTTTTGCAAAGTTTGACATACATTGGATAAGTAGTTTTTTAGTAATTATTTTTTTACCATTTTACTAGGCCGTCATTTTGTTTTGCTATATTGGATTTTTACCAAAATGATACCAGGTTATCCACATATGATACTTAGTTTTTGGTCAAAATTTGAAGTCAATCGGATGTCGCAAACAGACAGACAGGCCGGTTTTTCGGTATCTAGCGACCCTGAAACGTAAAGATCTGAAAACATCTTTGAGGGTGATTTTTTCAATTACAATACTTTTACGAGGGAAGTAATACCATAACGAATTATAAACATCACAAATATATTTATTATTCAGTGCGTTTTTATCAAATATTCAATACCCAAAATATTTGCTTTATTGAAATAAGAGTATTCAATTTAAATTCTTTCAGATTGATACATCGACTTTGTTTCCCAATATCAACGGTTAGAAGTTTGGATATTTGGTTATGTTGTAAATTCCTGTTTCGTGTCCGAGTTTCTCTCCAAATTTATTATCGATTCTGGCCAATAGTCTTCAGGGAGCAGAGCCATTAACATATAACATAAACTAATTTCAAACTTTAGGCCCGGAGAGGAATGATTTCTTTCCAAATGGAAAGCAGAATTTCTTGTTTTCTTCAAGTTGCGTAAATTATTTTAAACTGTAAAGGAATTTTAATCGTATTCTTAGTTGTAAGTTTCAAACAAATGTTTAGGTTTTATAAATTATTCAGTTTATTTGTTGGGTATAGAACTATAAAGAAGTTTTTTTGGCTTTTACGGAACGGTACGGTGTAATGAAATGCTGTACTAGCGAAATTGTGAGTGATATTAATATCATAATTATTTTATTTTTCATAACATCCTTTACAGAGCCTAAAATAAATTATTTAATTTATTATTTTGCTCCACCAAAGGCAGGAAACTAAATTTTACATAATATTTAAACATTTTTTATTAGGTCGCAATTTTAGTAGTTCATCCCTTTATAACAGTCGATTTTTGTTCAAAATTTGACGTCCATTTGATGAGTACTTTCTTAATAATTATATTTCTAACATTTTGTGAGGCAGCCATTTTGTTCCGCCATATTAGATTTTTAGCAAAATGCATTCACTAGTCGGATAAGTAAAATAAATTGAATAAGCAGTTTTTTTATACTAATTTTTTAAAAATTTCATTAGATTGTATTTTGTCCGTCATGTTGAATGCGTTGCAAGATTTAACAGTTTATCCCTATATCGTATCTACTTTTTGGGCAAAATTTAAGGTCATTTGAAAGTTGATTTTTTAAACATTTTATTTGTCCGCCATTTTGTTCTGTCATCTGGCATTCGTACCACAATTTTTCCAATTTATCCTTATATATCACTTAAGTCTTGCAAAAAAATCAATCTAATAAGTAGTTTTTTCAAGCTGGTTTTTCAATATTTTATTTTGTATTTTAGCCATTTTGTTTTTCCATCTTGGAATCGTACCAAAATGTTACCACTTCATTGCCGTGTGACTTGTGAAAAATTTAAGGTAAATTGGATAGTTAGATTTTTAGTAATATGGTTTTTATCAATTCACTAGGCCGGATTTTGTTCCAGTTCATCCCCTATGACTCTTAATTTTTGACCAAAATTTCAAGTCAATCGAGAAAGTAGTTTTTTAGCTATGGCGAAAAACAGACAGACAGATCGACGGAATTGAGAAAACATGTATTTGAGGTCTTGGGACCCTAAAATGTGGGGACTTTTAAAAATCTTCGAGTTTGATTTTTTCGCGGTTACAATCTTTTTCTCTTACTGGGCAAGCAAAAATTGATTGCAAAAGGGTTTGTCATATAACCTAGAGAAAAGAAAATTGAAAGTGTGCAACCATCATTGTTTTATTTTCCTCGTAAGAGGGAATTATTGTAATCGCAAAAAATTACCCTCCTCGGTTTTTTCAGATCTTCGCGTTTCAGTATCCCTAGATGCCAAAAAAACACGTTGTCTCAAATGCATCGATCCGTTTATCTGTTGGCGGCATAGTTAAAAATCCACTTACCCGATTGACTTCAAATTTTGGTAAAAAATTAAGAGTCGTAACATGAAGTGGTAACAAACAAAAATGTCTGAATGAGCTGGTAGGATTTTAGTACAAATCCAAAATGGCGAAACAAAATAGCAGCCGATATAATATTTAAAAAACTCAACCTAAAAAAACTATCCAGTCTATTCATTTTAAAATTTGCGCAAGAATTAAGTTTGATATAGAGATGAACTAGCAAACGTTTGGTTCGAATTTAAGATGACGGAACGAAATGGCGCCCAAATAAAATATTTAAAAAATTAGCGTATTATTAAACTGATTTTATGTTTAGCACAAAAATTAGGTGTGATATAAAGATAAATTGGTAACATTTTCAGTATGTGGCACAAAATGGCGTTTAAAACCGGAAATTCCCTCCTGAATCCTTCCTTTTTTCTACAAAATTGAAAGAAAACAGAATTTAAGTAAATAGGGTCATACTTCACTATTTATAATAAAAGAAAATATTCATAATGAGAGAGGTTCCAAAAAGAGGAAATTTACTGATTTTTTTTACGTATTCAGTATATTTGTTGTGTATAAAATTATAGAGAAGTTTTTTAGGTTTTTAGCAACTCTGTTTCTAAAATGTTTTAAAATAAGGCCACAAATACCTCTTTAAAATTATTCTATACGCAACAAATAAGCTAAAAACTCAAAAAAAATGTAGATTCCTGCATTTTTTCAGTTTTCTTTTCTTTAAATTACAGTTTTAACACTTGTAAATTTCAAACAAGGAGAAAAACGGCTTACTACCAATCTATAATAAATAAACTTATTAGCAGACTGGAAAGAATCAGCTCAGTCAGCACGCAATCAGATAAAAACCGCAGTCGATGTAACGGTTAAAATAATGAAAGTTATTCTTCCTACGACTAAATATGAAAGTGACAAAAAAACATTGTTAACTTGGCTAGAAACTAATTCAATTAATTAATTCTAATTTATTTATGCTTTAAATTGAAATTTGTACACAAGTCATAAAATTTAACAAATATGAAAATACAAATTTTTAAATAAAATAAAAGGTAACAATAATTAACACATAGATTGTCATACATACACAATTTAAAACTTATAATAAAATTGCATGGAAACAAAAAAAACATATATCGGCCTTTCGTATATAAGTAAATAAGAGATTGGAGCTATTTCCAAGACAGCAACCGTACACCAATATCGATGACCAGCTATGGTAGTGATAGGTATTAGGAATTCATTTTCTGTTATAATACGTTCTTGATAAATGTACTTTTCTAACTTCCACTTTTTTTTTATTTAGTGACATTTTTTCAATTTCATCTGAAATGTTAAAAAATTTAACACAAAAATAATTTTTCAAAACACGAGATGTTTTTATTCTTAGGAATTATGGTCTTATATTTGTGCCAAGTGTAGTGTTATATTCCAGAAGTTCGTTGTTAATCTGAAAATTTTCTACATTTTTGTATGCGAATAGAAAGCATTCATAAACAAAGCGAGGGGGTAATGTCATTGCCTCAGTTCTGACCGATATTTTAAAACGCATATAGTTCTTAGTGCTCTCCTCTGTAACTTGAATACCTTTTCAACATGACAAGAGTGCCCCCAGGCTATGTAGGACCACAGGAAAACGAAACAAACTTTTTAAGATTTCGCGATAGGAAAATTGTTCTCGACAGCCTGTCCGCTAGATGATTTGTGGGTTGTTGAAAAGTTGGTCTGAGGTCGAGGTGAACACCCAAAAATTTCATTTCTGAGACACTCTGAAGGTCATCTAGCTGCCGCAGTGTGAATGTAGCCTGAATGGTTTTATCTGTGTTCAGGGAGATTTTGTTACACACAAAACATCCCCGAGTGCTTTCTAGTGCTTAGTGCTTAGTGCTTTCTAGGTTTTCATTTATGTTATCTAATAGTTTATTATAGTGGTCACTGTTTAAGAGTGCAGTATCATCTGAAAACAAGCGTAATTTAGATCCCGGGACAGCCGAATTTATATCATTAGTTATAAATTAAGAATAGCAGTGGCTCTAAAAGAGGTCCCTGCGGCACTCCAAACTCCATTTCTGTAGCTTTAGAGTATTCCTCAAAGTATATAAAATGAGTTCGATTGGTGAGATAAATGTTTGATAATTGTATACTTCCATTTTTAATATTGGAATATTAAACTAGAAAGTGCCGTACAATTTTTAAACACATATAAAAATAGTATATTAAAACATTAGTTTCATAAGACATGATTTTAGCACGAGCCCTAGGTTAGAGAGTTTTCTGAAGGGCCAGTGAAATTAAATGTCTTATGAAACGAGTTTTAAGTTTTAAATATTTTTTTTAATTTGTACTATTAGCATTATCTTTAAAAAAACAGATTTACTGTTGAACATTTTCAAGCTGGTGATTTTGAGACGTGGCTGGTTTCAAATTTGAGGTGGCCATGACTTTTGTCAACTTTGTAGAGCAAAAAAGTAGTGTGGAAAAGAGGGCCAGTATGACATTACTTTGCATATCGAAAAGACGTCTAAATGATTGTAAAATAGAAAAAATATTTTTCAACACAGGATTTAAAAGATGATGAGGCAGAAGAAAGTTTTTTTCTTATATTAATTGCCTATTTTCTCAATAAAATTAAGAAATGGTTTTTATAGCATGTTATTTATCGCAGTACAGGGTGTAAATTAATTCGTACTCAGAACTCTGGAAAATTATTTATCTCATAAAATTGAAAGAAAAGTTCATACCCAGGGATCTGCAAACCCTTCATTTAAAAGGAACAATAGGATTGCCGGATAATAGCTTAAAACCGATCTATAAACTAATTTAACCAGCCGATCGGATGCATGGGTCGCGGAGTGGCAATTCTGGGCCTCGAATTACGTGAAACTCTCTCGATGGATCCCAACTATACGAAATACAATAACAAGGTTAAAATCCAGTTAGGTAGGTATTTTGTTTACTACTGGATAGATCGTCTATTCGGAGTATAATCTGTCTTTGTTATTATCAAATTGTAATTAACGCTAATGTCCAGATGGTCCTATCAACAAACTGTGTATAATTTGCTCGTCTCTTTAAATGTTAATAATGGTACAATGACATTTCGCCACTTACTCTTTCCTAACAATCTGGAAAATTTCCCAGTCGTTGGAAAAATAGTTACATAACGCCCATACATAAAAAAGGAAGTAATTCAGACATATTTTAAATTACCGGCCAATAACTATTTTAAGTACTATTCGAAAAATATTTGAGAACATAATTACCAATCCAAACATCGGTAAATTTCCTTTACCCGGAACGTCACTCGTTATGAATTTTTCCTTTTCTTAGGAACAGCGAATCGTGACCCAATTTAGTTCCGCACATAGTCATTTAGTAACACATATACATATACTGTCTTTTCGAACATTTTATTGGGCGTCAATTTGTTCCACTATACCGGATTCGTACCAACATTTTACCAGTGTCTACCTACGCCACACTTGATTTTTGTAATTTTTGTACATAATTTAACATAAATTGAATAAGTAGTCTTTACACCTACTTTTTAAGACCGCCATTTTGTTCCGTGATTCGATTCGTAGAAGTTTATTTCTATATCACATTTAATTTTTGTGAAAAATTTGTTAATTGTTAATTGAATAAGACAATTTTTTTACCATGATTTTTTAAGCATTTAATTTCGTCGCTATTTTGTTTCGCCGTTTTAAGTTCGTATAACAATTTTACTAGTTTATATCTATATTATACATAAGGCTTGCACAAAATTTTAAATTAATCTAATAAGTAGTTTTTTCAGGCTAATTTTTTAACTATTTTATTAGGCTGCCACCCTGGGTTCATATTAGAATGTTACCAGTTCATTGCTATGTACCACTTGATTTTTATGCCAAGTTTGAGGTAATTTAGATAATTAGTTTTTTAGTGATAATTTTCTTAACATTTTACCAGGACATCATTTTTTTTTCGCCATACTAGATATCTACCAAAATGTTACCAGACCTTTAAAAATCAAAATTTGAAGTTAGTCGGGTCAATAGTCTTGTCCCAAATTGACAGACCAACGGAACTGAGAAAACATGTTTTTTTTTTCTCTAGAAACGCTAACATTTGAAGCCATATAAATTTTTTTTAACGATTACATTTTGTTTGGTTTCCATTTTGTTCCGCCATCTTGATTTCGCACTACAATTATACCAGTTATCCCTATATTACACTTAAGTCTTGCACAAAATTTAAAATCAGTCTAGTAAGTAGTTTTTTCAGGCTGATTTTTTAAATATTTTATTACGCCATCCTTTTGTTTAGTCATCTTGGATTCGTACCAACATTTTGCCAGTTGATTTTTACGAACTACTTGATTTTTGTGCAAAATTTCAAATAAACTGGATAAGTAGTGTTTTAGTAATGATTTTTTTAATATCTCACTAGGCCGCCATCTTGTATTCGTACCAATATTTTACCAGATGATTTCTTCGTAATACTATTTTTACACAAAATTTCAGATAAGCAGTTTTTAGTAATAATTTTTTTTTAACATTTCACTAGACTGCCATATTAGATCTTTACCAAAATGTAACCGTTTCTTCCTCTTATGATCCTTGATTATTAACAGAAATTTGAAGTAAATCGGATAAATAGTTTTTTAGCTATGTCGAGTACAGACCGACCAACAAACTGACAGATACTTGCTTTTTTGGCATCTAGAGACCTTGAAACTTGAAGATCTGTAAAAACCTGGGATTGTGATTTTTCGCGTTTACAATACTTCGCATTTACGATTTTATTGCGGGAGGTCTACAACTACTAACATGATGTGTTTAACTCAGTTTGATTCGAATGCCCTGGAGAGTCATTCACACGTAGATGTAGTCTATACTGATTTATTCAAGGCATCCGATATAGTAAATATAAGAATATTATATTCTAAATTGAAGGCTTTTGCCTTTGGGTGCTTGCTAAAGTAACTGAATCTTGTTGGAAGAGTGCAGCCTGTTCGTATAAAGGGTATAGTTTCTGACGAGTTTTCTGTTACTTCAGGCTTCCCTTTTATTTAATATTTTTATTAATAATCTTAATGTTTATCTAAAATGTCCTTTTCTTTAGTTTGCAGATGACTGTAAGATTTTTAAAATAATTAATTGGATTAATTTTCTGGTTCCACCTAGAAACACCAACGCACTTTTGCACAATCTTTTCATCGATCCAACTATGGAATGTACTCTCCTATAGCAAGGATTCACTCCTGGGGTAATAAGACCAAGTTGCATTTGTTTAATAATTCACTAACTTGTCTAAAAAAGATGCTAGGGAAAACCTCTTGAGTTAATTATAAAATATTAATATATAATTTGGTAATATTTATTTAAAAGGCATATAGATTAGATTAAGTTAGATTAAGATCATTGTCATTTGCTTCTTTATACATTTGTATTTGTAAATGGTTACCTGTTAATAAAAAAATAAATAAATAAAATAAGTATGATCCCGACATGATCGGATAGAATAACATTTTTATTGTGTTGTAATAATACGTTTTCGGATCTGTTTTCAGTCAACGTTTTATCAATCTTTTCGCTTAAAATAAACAACTGAATCGATATCGTTATACACAACAGCATCCTTTAGTTTATCCAGCACTTCGTCAAGTCTTAATATTTTGCTATTGATTTTGTAAACGCCGAGGTTAATATGTAGGTGTTATTCTCCTTATATTGATGTTCGCATTAAGTGAGATTAATGAAATTGCCATTTAAGATATATAATTTGTAATCCAGAAAAAGCTTGTACTACCTACAAACTTAGTTACATATTCTGTCTGATATAAGTTAAGATATTGATATTCATTTTGTAAATGTTGCGATAAATATGTAAGTGTTATCCTCTTTATATTGATGTTCGCATTAAGTGTGGTTAATGAAATTGCCATTTGAGATACCTAATTTCTCACCCAGTTATGGGACTGCACAAATTTGCTTCAAATACTATTAAGAAATATTTTTTCAGAGCTTCTTTGCGAGAACGTAGTTGTTACGTTAGGTTAGATATATATACTTCTTTTAAGAGATATTTTTTATAGAGCATAAAAATCGATAACAATGTTCAGTTTTAAACTTTGACAGATATAACAACAATGTTGGCGTCACTTTTAAATGAGTATCATGACAAACATATTATTTCTGATAGTCAATCTCCTGGGTCTGATTCTAGAAATACACTAAATATTTCTTATAAGAAAAATTATAGAAACTACTAGCTCGACCTAGAAAACTACCTGACTTTTGCTCTATATTTATTATTGATGAACATATTTATATTGTGATTGATATAAATGGCTTTGTTAAGGGCAGCTACCTTAACAAAGCCAGACGCTGTCCGCATTGTTTCTCATATTCCTGTATTCAAAAATAAGTATCCTACTATCCTTTGTATTCTTCGTACATCCAGTTGCCAGTCTAAAGAAGCCGACGATTGTGACTAGTCAAAGCGACCGTGAGTAAAGAATTCGGGGTAACGTTATTGGTTGTAGCCAATTCTTCTTTAATAGTTATTTTTCTAACAAGTGCGCAAAGTGATACTTTCCCGCACTTAAAGCTTATCCGAACTCCGCTTCGTCGAACTGCTTTTGCGTGCGGGAAAGTATCACTTTGCACACTTGTTAGGAACAATATTTTTTTCTACGAGTGTTACACATTTTGCAAACTTTTTACCTATTTATATAGGTAAGTTCTAAGCGCGGGTAGAACAATATTTCTTATACGACATAAAATTGTAAAAAACCTTAAATAAATTAGAAACACTTTTTTTTTTTAACTTAAAACAGAAATAATATTACTTATTATTATTAACAATATTAATATTAAAAGTACTGTTTGTGGCATGCTGCAAATTTAAAGCTGATTGCAAGTGGTTTCTTGGGAAAGCTGATGAAGATGGTTCGTTATCCGGCGTAAAATGAATGAAATGGAACTTCAGTGGTTTTCTCACAAATTGACAAACTTGGTATTTCAACTGGATGATTTTTTGCACTGCTACTTGAAATATTTTTGCATAACTCTTTTTTGTATGTAGTTGAGTCGTTAATATATCCCTGCGCTACTTTTGATGACATCCAGCCTCCTAAAAGCTTTACATCGGTAAGTCCTTTTTCGGAATCAGCCAGCAAAGTTACAGAGGAGGGACGTAAACTGTGCTGCGTGTAGAGTTCAGGGTTGGGCAATTTTAGAAATGCCGCAATTTCTAAGGGCATCTTCCCGAAACTGTTAAGCCCGACACACTGCGTTGTGTACTTCCCTCCCGTTGATGAGTTGTTGATGGTGGTCGTAAGGCTGTATATTTGCTATAAAATAGTAGATACTTTCCATTGTTAATTTCGTCGGATATAACAAAAAAGCGTGAAGTGTAATTTTTTGAATCCTGAATTTTGACCACAATTAAATGTCCCTTGTCTTCAATGTCAATTGTTGTTAGTTTTGCTAATTCCTCTCTTCTGCAGACACCTGCAGCAACTTTCAACAAAAGATATACAGGGTGTAACAAAATCGTTTCTCACCATTGGGAATTCGAAAACCGTAAGAGATACAGAGTTGGATCAATGTGGGCAAAATTGCGCAATTTAGGTGTCATTAATATGGCGTCGAGAAATTTTTAAGGTTCCGACTACTTCCGAAGATATTCGTAAAAAACCGAAAATTGGCGTTTTCGTTTTTAATTTTTTTCTAACTATGTTTGAAAAGATAAATAAATTTCACATTTACATAGCCACTTTTTGTATTTTACAACAAAAAGTAGTTCATATTCCTAGTTCACATCCCTTATATAGCAAGACACCAGCTTTTAAATATCTAAAAAAAAATTGAGATAAAGATATGATATTTAGCAATAGCAGTTATTAAGAACCGAAATATCGTTTGTACAGAGGTCGGTAATATAAAAATAATACTACGTTAAACCATATTTATATCTCAATTTTTTTTTAGATATTTAAAAGCTGGTGTATTGCCATATAAGGGATGCGAACTAGGATTATGAACTACTTTTTGTTGTAAAATAAAACGATTACGTTACAATTTCCGCAAAAACTAACTGGTGATGTACATTTTAGGGTCGAAACGTCGCATTTAAAAAAACTTTAGATAACCCGTAGAAACAAAATAAACTGGTGATTTAAAATTTGCAATAAAAAATCCCGGTTCGTATTCAAAAAAATGAAGTTGATGATAGTGTCTCGAAGACGAAACCTCGTTTTTAAAATCTGACTGCATCATCTGTATATCATCGTGAGCCTCATTCATGAAATCCGATATGTTTTCTTTTGTAAAAATATTTGCTTTCTTTGGTTTGAAGCCAACATTTTGTTTTTTGATAAAAGCAGTTAATTTGTAGAATTTGCTTATATCTGTATTTTTTCAACTTTTAAAATCCTCTTGAGCATTGAATATTTAGCCCACAAAGTATTTGGTTTAAATTCCTTGCTTGATTCGAGTAATTAAGCAAATAGTACCTCTTCTTTAACCGTTTTCACACCTTTTTCTTTGGACCATTTCCCGAACAAATTGTACTGCTTTTCATACTTCTGTTTTAATTTTACTGGCAGTAGCTCCAAATTTGCTGATTCCGTGGCGTTTAGTACCTCTTCTGGTGTTTCTTCATCCGAACTATCAATTTTAAGCAGAATTACTTTTCTTGAAGTTTTTTCAAATGATTGAATGTTTGTATTTTGGTTGACATAGTAAAAAGAGAACTTATTGTTATCTTATTTGACACTGACAAGTAATGATACAGGTTGTTTAATTACTTATCAAATTATGGTAATCTAATATGAAGTACATTTGGCTAAATTCTCTACAAACGTAACAAAAAACACGAAAATCTTTATTTTTTGAATATTATTTGATGTTGAAAACATTAGAATATCTAAAAGTCCTGTTTATAGGGGATAATTCTGCGAATAAAATAGGGTGCGCAAATAGTTTCCGTGCACAAAGTTCAATTTATCTTATATTAAGTTAAATTTAAAATCACAAAACGTCTTCTTTTCACAGCGAATCTACGGTGATTTATACTTTTATGTCCGGATATTTACATATTACAACAGCTGAGTTGTTTGAATACTAAATAGAATCAAACAATACCTGAAAATGATTGTGTCTGCTTCAAGACGATTTGTCTAAAACATCTTTTTTGAACTTTTTGAGAAAACCTCTCAGTCTTCTTTGGCTTATCCGGAATCATTTCTTCGAAGCCTTTTTTTGGTAACTGTAGAATTTAGTTAAGATTATAATAATTTCACTTGCCTTTTTTGAATAAAGATACGATACATTTTCTAGGTTTTGTATTTTTTATCCATGTGTTTTCTCCTTGTTTTGGAATCCACATGGGAGTTGACTCCTAACTTTTGGTATACCCTACCATACCATGAGCTATGAAAACTGAGCTTTTTTGACTTAAGAGAAACATAATCAGTTGATCCCTCTAGACTACTTTATGTGATCCAGTTCTGTTGGAATGCTGTTTATTCCAGAAACTTTGTTTGTTCATATGATTTTGAGATCTTCCTGTTTTTTTTTGCAGTCCTTGAAGCTCTGCTGTCCCTGGAAGGATTTATTCACGTCGCCTAATATTTTATTATATCGAATCGTCGAATCATTTAAGTTAATATTTAAACTTTCAATCATTTAATATTAATAAATAATATGATAATTAGTGAAACTTGTGAACTATAGTGAAAGATATTTGCATATTGATTTCTTTTCTTGTTGAATCTAGCTTCCTTACATTTGATATTTGATATATGTGACGTAACAAGAGAAAATTTGCACTATATTTTAATTTAAAATCACAAAACTACCGTCCTCTTTTCACAGCGAATCTACGGTGATTTATACTTTTATGTCCTGAGATTTACATATTACAACAGCTGAGTTGTTTGAATACTAAATAGAATCAAACAATACCTGAAAATGATGGTGTCTGCTTCAAGACGATTTGTGTGAAACATCAATCAAGAAATTACGGTTCTTAGGTTTCTCCGGGGGTCTTCACTGCACGAGATCAAAACACTAAATGCCGGTGAACAGAAGTCACGTATTTATAACTAACCTGTGTTTACCCTCGTGTACCTTCCTGTACTAATTGGTTTTTACACATAATGTAATACATAGCCCGCGTTTCCTTTGAATTTTTCAGGGAGCTTGATGATTTCTATAGATTTTCTAACCTTCGTTTTATTTTATCACGAGAGAAACTTGATATCTTGCTTAATAATCCGCTCTTATTTTCTAAATTTTCTGTATATGGAGTATTAAATATTCCGTGTATTATATTGATAACTGATATTAAAATTATTGCAACAAAAAAGTCAACTACTTAATAAACCTTTGATTATTATTATTTTATTAATAGAATTATATCACATCTGAGGAATTGTTATAAAAAACTAGGACGATCTGACGTAATAGTAATTGCATAGTCTGTCTACCATCAAACACATTTAATTCAATTATATTATTAAACCTGTAGTTAATGATGATATTCGTTTGATAATAAATATTTCAATTTTACTGGCTAGTTAAATTTCCCAGTTACAAACTGATTAGATTTTTAGGTAATTCAATACTCTACAAAAAGTGTATTAAAATTCATGACCGCTGTCATGTCAGCTTTTTACCAGAAATGTCGATACAATCCTTTAATTTCAATTTATTTTTGATAACCGTATCAGAAATTCTAATAATCTGATATTTTGTTCTACCGCGAAAAAAGCTTTTAATAAAAATTGGAATTTTAGTGTTTTACTTTCAGTCGAACATGATAATAATTCATTCTAGAATACAGTTACAACCTGGATAAGTTTATTTTCACTAATAAATACATTAGCTTCTAATTATATTATTCTACGCGACTTACTAATAATAAGAAAAAGTAATCATTTTACATAAAATATTTGTAAAACGCAACATTCCAACTTTGACACCCTGTGAATAAAAAAATGATCAGGAAGTTAACTACTATAACATATCAGATTTTCATAAAAATTGACTGAGCGCCATTTACCGTTATCTGCGGGGTCCTTTATGCAGTGATTCCCGACCAGCAGCAATTTTGACATTAACAAGTCCAGTAAATCTAGAAATCAAGCTTGCGGTGATACTTCGCTATTCACAGTGATACGTGATGAGACTTGTCACACTCAATCCGACCGCTTCGCCAACCCAGAAGAAGTAAATCTTATATAAAAATATATGGGTTAATATTTTTTTTTGTTTTGGAGGAGGATGATGTAGCATTTTATTTTTTCATTTACCAAACGGTTTAATTCATATCGATATATTTATAGCAAGTTGGGTTGCCTATCTTGATCTTAAGGTATGATTTAAGCAGTAACGTTTAATGTAAGAATGAAAATTTAAAGTTTATATAATTTTTCAGTAAAACAAAATGAGTAATTTTTATATTTGTATTTAGTTGCAATTTTACTGGTTTAGATGTTTCAATATTTCTTATTCATTACGATATGAACAATAATTTTACCTGATATTTCAACGTCAGCGAGATCACGAGGGATCTAGGATATGTTTCTGGTTTCTGACCGGTTTCGATGTTGTCAAACTAATTTTCAGATTTTTCTTAAGTTTTATATCATTTCGGTATAAACTCGAGGCACGTAAAACACCTCTATGTGTTGATCAAAACATCCGGTATCATCCCGAATATAACCAGTAGTTGGTGATTTGGAATTGTATTTCTTCGTATTATTTACTGACTATTTTGTTTCAAAGCTAAAGAAAAAAGTTGACTTTTTGAGAAAATCTCTCACTCTTCTTTGGCTTATCCGGAATCATTTCTTCGAAGGCTTTTTTTGGTAACTGTAGAATTTAGTTAAGATTATAATCATTTCACTTGCCTTTTTTGAAAAAAGATACGATGCATTTTCTAGTTTTTGTATTTTTTATCCATGTGGTTTCTCCTTGTTTTGGAATCCACATGGGAGTTGACACCTAACTTTTGGTATACCCTACCATACCATGAGCTATGAAAACTGAGCTTTTTTGACTTAAGAGAAACATAATCAGTTGTTCTCTCTAGACTACTTTATGTCATCCAGTTCTGTTGGAATGCTGTTTATTCCAGAAACTTTGTTTGTTCATATGATTTTGAGATCTTCCTGTTTTTTTTGCAGTCCTTGAAGCTCTGCTGTCCCTGGAAGAATTTATTCAGGCCGCCTAATATTTTATTATATTATTATTATTTTTTTGTTGCTTAGCTAGCATTGTTTGATACTATACGTTGTTCTATTTGATTCACAGTTTAAACAATCCTGCTTTTTAACAGTCGAATCATTTAAGTTAATATTTAAACTTTCAATCATTTAATATTAATAAATAATATGATAACTAGTGAAACTTATGAACTATAATGAAAGATATTTGCATATTGATTTCTTTTTCTGTTGAATCTGATATATGTGACGTAACAAGAGAAAATTTGCACTATATTTCAGTTTATCCTGCCTACACTAACCTATTTTTTTCAAATTTTCTTTTAGGAACTAGTACAGGCTAAAATCTGTTTATTTTTGGTTTAACGGTTTTTCCCAATTAATCATAAAAAAATGCGTGGCACCCCTTTAAGTAATGTTTCTATTGATCTATAGATTTATGTTTTTTAAGATTAAGTTTTAAATTTCATACCGAAATTTAAACCGTAAAATTGACATCAAATTTTATGTTCTTAATTATTTATTTACCTCCGAACACACATTGCTCACCAGACGAAAAGCTGATGTACGCCGTCTGCTATAACGATTCATCACCTATTGTGAAAACAAGATCTTTCTAAAATAATGCGTCCATTTCAAAAACCTTAAAATGTAGGCAAAGGACTATCCTAAATCGTTTGAAACGATATTGAATTGGCTTCAATTATTCGAGATAATATACAGGGCATGCCATTAAAAAAATTATTTTCTGGCCTTTTTGTAAGTTACCAACAAACATTTATTTCTGTCTAAGTCTAATTAAATAATTTTGGTACGACTTGTGTCCATCAACGATCAATTTTTAATACAGAAGGATAAAAAACTATACTTACATATTCATGAAAGTTTTTTGATTTCATCCATCCGTTACTACTTAGCCCTATGCTCCAAACCTTACGACCTGAATTGACAGTATCTGTTGGTAATAGTATAGGTATGTTAGTAATAGTATAGGGGTAAATAATTATTGGCGGAATTGTTTTTCCCGAGGAAGAAGAAGTAAGCATGACCATATTTGATGATTTTCTTTTACTACAGCCCTGTCTACTTCATATACATTTTTGCAACTTTTGCAAGCTATCACTTTTGCTTCTTTTGGTCCGAGAAACAAACAAGTCTCATATCTATTAAACAACCTAGAGGCATCTTGTACAACTGATTTGCCTCCCTTAATTTGTAAATAATCCGATCAAACCATATTCTTAAATCCTGAGCCGAAATAAAAGCACTACTGCTTGGGGTGATTGCTTAAGCTGTTCTTTTAGCCAAGCCACGATGACGCCTTAGAAAGGACTCATACCGATGATTATCTGGTAAGTAGCCTTATAAGGTGTTATTCTTCCATTTTCATTTAGAAAAGTATTCACTGAAACCTTAATACTTTCTTTACGACCTGAAAATCCTTTACTATGCAAATCAGTTATCCACACTAAAATATTTCTTTCCGCAGGTTTTTAGTAAACTTGTTAGACAAGCAAATTTGTATAGTAGCTCTTGGAAAACCATATACTTTTAATGCCTGTTTTTTTTTTTGGGCAATACATTTTTAAAAGAATTAATAGCTATTTGCAAATCTGGCTCGGAGTCAATATGCCATCCATAGGACGGGACCAGAACCAATTTTTGGAATAATAAAGTCAGCAAATCGAGGACCAATTTGGTCTACCGTCTGGGCTTCAGCCTCAACCACTCTCCAAAATAACCAAGAGAGGATGCTTTGTAAGTCAGGATGGCCGAATGTCATGCATATTTTGCCGATATTAATTTACAGTTTTAGTCATGGACTGTGGTTGCTGATTTTTATTTCGGAGAATGTTATTTGATTAGTCAGTTTAGTAGCTATAATCGCCAAAAGAAACAGATCTTTGTTTAATTTAGGCATAACAAAAGGTAAAACAAAATAGAAGTTAAACTTTGGTTCGATAGCCAGTTTACAGTCAGAACTCGAACAGTTTACTTGCGAAAACTGGAAAGACGAGCCCTGGGCCTGCTTACATCCCGAGGGGTATGTAGGCGACAATACCGTTTTTAATTATTGGGCTTTGTGCTAAACCAGGATGAAATTGTATGAAGTGTTTTAATTTCAACAGGAGTCGGGATACCTGATGAAAGAAGAAAGAAGTTCCCGTGGGAAATCATCAGTAACAAACAAGGTTGTCATCATGTGTAGATAGGGTGCCAACATGAAAAAATAGCGTGTAAAGAAGTGGGAGTAGAGCCCTGATGAGCATAAAAACAATACAGGGATGGCAGACAGCTGATTCGGTGATGCCAATCTAATGGGGGATGATGCACGTTCATCCGTAAGAGCCAAAGTGCACTACTGGATGGTTGAGTATTCAATACTGGTTGAGGTGTGGCATTATTATAATATCTAATCGAACGCCTAATATCTTCAGTGCAATACCTGTTAAAATTTTTAAAGCTTTAATCGGTTTCTCCCATCAAGAAAAGGAACACCATTTGGCTCAATTTCCATAGTGAATTTTGTACTAGAAATATTTTACAACGGTACATTCGCTTAATGTATTTTTGGAAAATCGCGTCTCACAAAATATAAAAAAAAAACATTATTATGAAAATACTTACCGGATGGACTTCGAAATTTGCAAAAAAATAAAGTGTCTTATAGGGATAAACTGGTAAAATGTTTGCATAAAACCATATTATGGTGGAAGAAAATGGCAGCATAATGAAGTATTTAAAAATTCGGTACCAAAAACTACTTATTTAATTGACTTGAAGTTCTGTGTAAAAATCAAGTGTGAAACTGGAATAGACTGGTAAAATTTTATTGTGAATCTTGTAAGACAAAACAAAATGGCGGCCTACTAAAATGTTTAAATATTCCTTTTCCTGGAATAAAACCTTCTGTGGAGGAAAATAATAAAGGGCATAATTTATTTTTATAAACTATATAAATAAAGGTATGAAAAATAAATGATAATAATAATAACAATAATATATACATTAAGAACAATATATACTATAGACTGTGTTATATATACGTAGTGAAATTCTTTATAGTCGTGGCAAGTTGTGGGTAAAGGTGAATTTACTGATTCTTTTTTCTAATGAAATTTTGGCATAAAAGTGCAGAGGTATTGTATTACGTTCAGGCTATAAGATAATTATTAATATTAGAAGATAATAGATATTTAATGTTAATAATGCCGATGAGCTCTGTAAACATTTTATAGGTATTTACGTAGTATTGCCATCTGGATTTCATGTTAATAGATTACGATTTAGATTATGTTTAAAATATTTACCTATGTTCTTAAAGTGTGTTTTATTTATCCGTTATGGTAGACTAGGTCGATATCGGTAGTGTCATCTAATTCAATTCGAACAAAATACTGTAGAATGTCATAAACGGCATTTTTAAATGGATATACCAACCCACCCATTACCACAGAAGATTGAAACTATGACTACTCGAGCGCTACTGAATTCAGTATTCCTTCGAAATGTTTCACTGAGAGCAAATCAATTATTTTATTATTGTCTCTGTTTACTGCAACATAATTTGTAAATATAAGATATTGCATTAACATAATTTTAATATAATATTCCAGACAATAAACATTTTTTAGTCGATTGTAAATGTAAATCGAAGTTGTCTTCTTAAAGTTAAATGAACATAAAAATAATAAACTGAAAAGAAATAAAATCAAATAAAACATTTTTTTTCTGGTTATCACTGTTAGATACGTGCATGAAATGGATATTTTCACATACATACTTATTTTTTGCACAATTTATATACGCATCCAGTTATTTGCTAACAGCTTTAAACCTATAGTGTAAATAGATATATATATATATATATATATATATATATATATATATATATATATATATATATATATATATATATATATATATATATATATATATATATATATTTCAGTTTTTTTAATAAAAGGCAAGTTTCGTTATGAGGTGTGTTCCGAATACTTTATTAAAATATTGGTAAAGTCCTTATAACAGAACTTTCCTCTTAAAATTTTATTTTTATCGAGAAAAGTGAAATGTATATAAATTAATATAATACGTACAGTGCGATCAAATTATCTTAATAACATTTTAACCTGTCATATCTCCTTTAGTTTAAAGTTAGCTATTTGAATTAAAAAACAAATAAGGTTATTAATACGTTTTGTTTTCTAATAATTGAAAAAAAAACAATAGACTACCAATTTTATAAGATATCACCTGTATATTATATATCCCTTATATGGGTCTCTTGCAGATTATAAATATCTGGTTTGATAACTTTACCTTCAAAGACCCCTGAGAAATTAAAGAAAAACCCTGTTATAAGAGGCAGTGTGTTAGAGCGACACGGAAAATGCTCTATTACATAGGGTCCAAAATATATACGTCCAAAATTTATTTTGTAGTTATTAAACACATAGCGATCGGGCAAAAAAGTTTTTTCGACATGTTAATAATAATTTTTTTTCCCATATGTAAACCTTATGGCGAACATGGCGTTGTTTTTTTTTAAATAGCTCTTAAAGTATCTCCGAAATATATATAAGACATTAAAAGCTATAAAAATTAGTGATTTTCGATTTTCTTTGATCAATTAAAATTCTAAAGAAAGATTTTCTTTTTGTTCTTGACAAATTGAATGTGCTGTTTTCTTTTTATAGTATGTATTTTCTAATTTGCCATGGAATTAATTTTCTGTAAAATTTATGACTTTCTGCAAAGATAATATTTCACTGAATAAGGCTTTTCTGTATCCCATAGATGATAAAAGATAAAGTTATTTTTTACTAATTTCAAAAAATTAAAGTGTTATCCACAAAAAATACCTTATATGATGCAATTCAGTACAATAAATGGAAAAAATTGACTTACCTTAAATTTTAATCTCAGTTATCTGAGCACTCTATAAGATTTTTTAAAAAGGTTCCATTGAATATGACTGCAAAAATAAAGTCAAAAAAGATTTTAGAATCCGAGTTCAGGAACTTTTTTGTTCAAAAGGAATTTTTTTAATTATCTCGCCTATTAATTCGTTTATGACGAATTTCAGTAGAGCCTTTTCGAATCACAAAATAATATTTCTATCATTATTCAGCGCAATCCTAAAATTTACAGTACACTTCAATGTTATTGCATGATCCTTGCTAATAGAAAACAATGTAGTAAATGGAACACGGCAACGTAATTCAGATCTAACAGCGTAGGAGGGCCGGCAAAACAACATAAAGAAAGAGTTTTATATCCATTGTAAATCCTGCTTCTACATTTAACTTGTTTTTACTCGGGATGCAGGTATTGCCCAGAAATCCATTAATACGGACGTTCTTTATTTTCAAACCAGGTTTGTTGTTGTGAGCATATATATCAATTTTGGCTTGATTTCTTATTTATAACATGACCACTGGCATATAAAGGTAAAACTACTTAATAATAAAAAAGGAATAAATAAAATTTAATCAGTTGATTTTCGAAAGAATAATATAACATTAAAAAACTTTTTTTCGCGATTACAATAATTCTCTCTTACTAGGGAAGTAAAAATATATATAATAAAACTATGGAAATTTCTTGTTTTACTAAGTTTTTAGAAGCTACGACATAAAATGGAAGTTTTATACAACATGTTGCATGTAAAAATATAATCATATTCGAAATATTTAAGTTAACGTATCTAATCGTTTTAGCATCGAAAACGCGTTACGAAAAATCGATATCTAATAGTAACAAATAGTATTAAATAAATAAAAATAATATAGTTCATATTAGCATTTGGATAAATATGTCAAGTGTGCCTTGAAACGTTTATCCAAATGCTAATATGCATTAAGGCCCATTAACTCTAAGGTTACCTCGATAAGCAGTTATCGGGCGATGGGGTCGTGCGGGTGAGGCGGAGGTCGTGACGTCGACTGGCGACCCGGGGTGCGATTTTGCACTTATCATTTCGTTAGTTAACGAAAATTTTCTCCGTTCGGAGAGCTGTTCGACAATCGGATTTTCCGATCCTGGTTCGTTAAATACCAACCTACTACTAAAGCCGCCATTTTCCGAATCTGTCAGTTCTTGAGTTCTTGATAATATCTAAATTTACTGCCTTGAAGTTTAATTTCGTAAAATAAAAAATAGTTTTGATTACTTGAAAGCTAAGCCATGATATATTAGCATATGCATTATACCGTAAATAATCAACAGATGCCAAAATATTCAAGAAAATCATGAAAACATGGAACCTCCAAATAGGCAGCGAAGATACGAAACTCGTAAATCCTTCAAATTAAACAAGGTAAACTAATCTGTTTAAAAAATATTATCTATGTCATATTATTACGAAACCTGTATATTTTAGTTATTAATGAATCATTATTTTTAATTCAGTGAATTGTTTCCTGATTTGATCATTTTGTTAGAAGTACGGGAAAACATAAAACGCTATCCTCAAAATGTACTTCTTTTGAAGAAATATTTAACAGAGTTGTGAATATTCTGTTTAAATATTAATTACATTATTTGCTATATGGTGCAAAATTCTATATTACGTATTTTATTTTTAAAAGAAAAGGGGGCCCTATGTTAATATCTATTCCATCTATTCTAATTATGCAACCACATAAACATTATACATCTATTCGCCTTTAAAACGGGGCGCGCTTTCCACAGAAAAATAATATAATAATATAGGCGAAATGCGTTCCTCGGGAGAACAAAGCGTTTTAAACTTAGAGTAAGAATAAAAATCTTACTCTAGGTTGTAATTGCCCGTTGTTACTGGGGAATGGCCCTCCCTATTTTAAGAATAGGCAGTATTTTATTTAATTTTGGTCTCTCGTAACCTACTAAACTAACTTTTTTAGTTCACAAGTACACAGTAAACAAGGAAGTCGAACAGCTGATGGATCACTTGCGGAAATATAACTGTGGTTTAATAATGTTGTATTTAAGTATTGCAAAATCGAACATAAATTCCAGTAACTAGGAACCAATTTAAGAATAATATTTTCTATTGATGGAAAGACTAAAGAAGCAATAAGGGCAGTTAAATCTAGATTATCATAATACTGTTACAGGTACGCATGAATTTTATATTTTTAAGCAAATAGAATGTACTTGCTAAAATTATATTTTATTGTCTATGTCGAGGTCCATGTATAACTTGTAAACAAAAGTATTCCTTAACAAGTATTATCAAAGAAAATTTATAGCGTAAGCTGTTATTTTCTTTGGTATTATATATTTTCACTGTTGAGGGCGAAATGAAATAATCTTTGTTTTTCTTTAAGTTGGAATTATATAATGTTATAATTATTAGAGAAGGGAAATAATTTAATATATTATATTACACAGTATGTGGTGTATGGCACATTTATTGATTATAGCAATATTTTTACTTTTTTGCAGAATATGATCCTAAAAAGAAGGGACTGATACAAGAAATGATGTCAAGTATTTGATGCAGTATTTTCATTTACCTTTCACATACTTAATATAAGGAAAAACAATCACCGAAGCACAATTACAAATTCCTCGATAAGCTGTTTTGTTGATTCAAATTTGAACTCGACCATTTTGATTGTAGAAGATATATACCTGTGTAAGTATTAATTGTGATTATTTTATTTTTTTTTTTATAAAGAAACTTACTATAATATTAGACTTAAAACAGATTAGGCTAGTATAATTCATAAGCTTATGCTTAGCAAAGTCTACTGCAAAACATACCTATGAGTTCGTTATTATAACAAATTATCAGTTTACAGTATCAAACAGAATTTAACACTTGAAACCTTGTTTGATTTGACTAATTGTTTTTGCGCTGATATTCTGTCGAAAAACAGCAGCAAGATAATGCATAGCAACTGAACTGATGAATGGTGCACTTATTTTTTTATTATGTCATCCATTAAACTTTGTGCTAGACACCTCATTATGTTTTATATGTTTGTCTAATTTCTCACAGTGTGATAGAAATATGTTTGAAGTGTTTGTTTTTCCTTGGGTTTTGCTAATTGCAATTTTTAATGTGTATTTTTAAATTAATCTTTTGTTCAAATCTATGAGTCGCTTTTGAAGTTTCACATCACAATAAAAATATTCTATTTAAAAAAATAACTATTATATGATTTAATAAGTTCATTATGTTTAATGGAATTTATTTGTTTATTCTTATGTAAAATTGTACAGGGTGCCTGGTTATATTTTAAATGGTAGGTACCCTAGAGGCCTTATGCTATGAGTTCTCAGAAAACCTTAAATACAAATGTTTTTGGGTTTGAACAAAATCATCATTTATTAATCATTCTTGCCGATTATAAATATACTAGGTTTAAACTTTAGCTCTAAAGATAATAGAGAAATTTTAGAAAAACCCTGCCATAAGAGGCAATGTGTAAGAGAGAGATGGAGAAAGCTCCAATAGAGTGGATTTGCTAAATTTCCGATTACCTTTTGTTTGTTTTTCTTGTAAATTGACCAAACCTAAACACTTCTATATTTAAAGTTTTTTGATAACTCATAATAAGGTCTCTAGGGTACTGTTTAAAATATAACCATACATCCTGTACATAAAATCTGTATAAAATATCAGATGTGTTAAAAATTAAAAAAAAAACTACATAGATATACATAAAAAGGAACAAAAGTGAACCAAACTTAATTTTAGAGAAAAAATTATACACCATATATATTATACCTATATCATGAAGAAACCATATTTTTTGTAAGTTAAGTTAACTGTGTTTACCATTTTTGACCAGAAGAGGTTATTTCAAATCCATTATTATGTAATTCTGGGATGCCTTGTTAGGTACTGGAAGATACTAGGTTGCTAAAAGTACATTTTGTAAGGATATATTAAATATGTATACAGGATGTCCAAAAGTGTCGTATAAGGTGTAGCTGCTGTTTTTTTTTTATGGACTATTTTGTTTTATTAAAGAACAAAACATCTGGTTTATATACAATTTGGTAAACTGAGGTTTAATACCTTAAAAAAGACCATACATGAATTTGTAATTCGTTTTGTTTAAAATTTTATTTTTTAAACTTCAATTTACTTGAAACATCTGTAGGTTGCTTTTTTTAATCATATCAAATAAAGTATAACTGATTAAAGTCTATGAAAATTAAGATTACTCAAAGTGAAAACTGTATTTTGTAACAAGAAACATTTTTTTCTCACATTTTTTCTTCAGAATAACTTTATTTTATAAATTCAATTCTGTCTCTATTTTTGTACGATTTGGAGGTAATCATGGTATCTTTTGTTCAAAAAGTCAAGGACTACAACATATATAAAATGTAGGATATTTCCCTCAAGCTGGTTTTATAAGATTTATGTGTAGCCCTAGCTACCTCGCAATTCACCCATTCTTATAGGCTTTGTTCAGTATACTTTTTATAATACCTAGTGGTATTGTGGATTGTGAATATTCTGACGTATAAATGATGAACTTAAAGATGGAAATTTTTGGACAATATTCAGATCTCAATTTTTGTTCAGTAAAAATTGATATATTTAGTTGCGATTTTGACACTGTCTAGCAGATGCGTAACTATGGGGGGGGGGGCATAGGGCAGGCGATGTCTTTTTTTTTGGGATATTGCATGGGCGCCCACAGAACCATAACTGATGAAAAAAAACCAAAAAAGGTCATTCATAGTCCATTTGGTATATAAATGTAATTTATATATATATATAATATACAATATTTACATTTTCTCAAGGAGGCAAGCGTCCTCCCCCCTACCCCCATTCAGTAACAGGGAAGTCTAGGGGCGCCCCTACGGTCTAGCACTAAGATGGAGTTTATAGCCTGGGGATGTTAAAGCAGAGGTCTTCAATAAGTTGTCTTTAAGAGTGTTTTGTAAAACACTTGTAAAAAAAAGTTTCCTTGTTTTTTTTTGAATTCTTTAGTTTTTTTGGTACGGAGTGTTTTGTAAAATTGTATATTTTTTAGACAAGGTTTTTTGTCAACTTTTGTATCCCATAAACTTGTATTTCTTACCTCAGTTATGAATAAGGGTAATATACTCTAAAATTTATAAATGCAACTGTTGTACAGGGGTTTCATTTATATTTTGACACCTAGTTACATCTTTAATTACATAGGATGAAAAACTTTGTTCAAATTTGTAGGATTATTCCTGTGTATGGTCCCAGAATATCAAATATTTCTAAAAATTATTGAAAAGCAAAAAACTACATAAAATGGATTTTTTTAAATGTGACACCTTGAATATTATTATCTAATTAAATTAGTCTTTTCATATCTATTATAAATATAAGTTCAGAGAGAGGTTGAATATCTTTGCCTCTTATGAAATGGTTTTTATCAATTTTTTGGATAATCTTTAAAGATGGAAAATTACCAAACCTGATATAATTGTAACTTCAGATTAATTTAATGTTGCATAAATGGGGTAGCTAAAAATATATAGGTTATGTAATTTCTTCTATTCAGTAATATTTTGTATTCTTGGAAGATAATAGTGAAAAGTTTTAATTATTGTGTTTTATTTTCTATAGTTAAAGCTGTATCTAGATGTCAAAATATAAATAAAAACAGTATGCTTATAAAAAACTGTTTTGCATATTTTTACTTTGAACCTAACTTTAAACTCATCATGAGAATTCATTAATATCTATGTAAATTTAAATAATAACAGACTTTTTTACCATTATTTAATAAATTTCATTAATTTTTAAACTCTCAAATGACCTTTTGATCTGATGTATCACTTCAGTAGTTTGGTAAGTTCACAATAGAATGGAAATTGAAAACAATTGTTTAATGCATACAGGAGCTGAGAAAAACAACACATCTAGAAATAAGCAATGCACATGCC